>JAMJFZ010001789.1:5092500-5110000 GCA_026225945.1 Cricetomys ansorgei
GGAGTCTTTTCCTGTTGCTAATCCCTGGGCTACTGCACCATCCAGTCGGTATCTCAGCTGCTGCGCTGCCTTGTGAGCAATCCCCAGTGTTGGGAACATCTGGGACAACGTGTTTCTGGATCGACCCCAGGAGCTTAAGAGGAGAGTTGCAGCAGGAAGAACTGAGCTGTGTCCCAAGAATGGCCGCAAGAGGTGGGAGCTGGCTGTGAGGGAGCTGGCCAGACTCTCAGGTAGGCATTGACTCAGAAGAGAGGAAGGCTAGTTGTCTGGTGGGGCTGGAAAAGGCTAAGTATAGCTTGTTAGAGTGTCTGTCAACTGTTGAGAGCCAGGCCGCGTCCTTTAGCCTGGACACCTGTTTCCTGTCACCTGCTCTTCATCCAGGCACCAGGCACTGGGCACCGGGACAGGGAAAGAGGGCCAGGTGGGCTGAGCTGTGCCCTTCTGCACACATGCGGTCCCCACCATCAGGGATGTCCTCCTTGGGATGTACTCCGTCCTTCCTCCCGAAGCCTTGGCAGAGATGGAGCCCTACTTCAGAGATCTGGTCCCCTCCTTCCTGCCTCTCTCCTTAAGGACGATCTCAGCCACTTGTAACTGGAAACTTGGATTTCAAGACCAGGGAAGTAAGGCTTTCAGACATATTAAACTACTTCCTGCAGAGAAATTCTTCCTCCCAAAGATGAACAGGAAACCAGATATAATCAAAGCCACTCGGCACACTCCGGGGGCCAAATATTTAATAGTAACATTTCCCAGGGGAGTCTGGCTCAGGGGCCCAGAGAGAGAGAGCCAGATGTTGGGGGCTTAAGAAGCTTACTTGCTTGAGCCTTGTGACATCACCCATCACCCCAAACACCAGTATCCACTGACCTCCAAAAGAGGGGTAAACTAGAACCCCAGGGCCATTCTCAGGGCAGCTGAGAAGCACTGGGGTGGGGGCCTCTAAACTTCCTGAAAGAAAAAAAGCCGAATAAACTGATTAGGTCATTAGCGTCATGGGCCTTGGAAATAGCTACTGGCCACTTTCTGAGGACAAACAACTCCACAGCCTGGTGGGGAAGACAATTAAGTCCCCGTGTGTGATTCAGAAACAGCCTCTGTTCTGAGTAACCGCCCCTTCCCTCCCACAGTGCCTCCTTCAGATTCAGAGTCCTTCTCTGGGTGCTGAGGGTGAAGGAAAGAAACACAGTCACTGTGCAAAAGAGACTCTGGATCTGATGGAGAAGGCCCAGTCCCAAGCAACCCAAGAAGAGCTGCGTGTGCTGCACCGCGCAAACACAAAGTCAATGTGCAGTGAACTCATGGATTCCAAGGCCACACAGATACCTGGCCACAAACCACGCACCTTGAAACGAGCATCTCTCTGGATGTATTCTGTCATCTCTACAAAGGGGCTCAGGTGTGCCCAGTGGCTCTGCTCCACAGAGATGTGGAAGCTGGGTCTCAAATTTGGGAAGGTATACAGTTGCCTATGACCCTGTGTCCTTTCTCCCTGGTCCAAGGTGTATCAGAATGTTCCCTTGGAAACGGGATGTCCAGCTGAGGGTCCTTAAAACGATACCTGGGCAACTGTGCGATGCAGTCACCTCCTCCTTTCTCTGAAGGCTAGGTCCAGTGCCCATGTCCTGGTGAGAGACATTCCTTGAAGCAGGATGGGATGGAGGGGGTGGCGGTAAACTCAGGGTACTGGGTGCAGAGCTCAGTGCTGCCAGCCATGTTCTGTTCTCAGGTAGGTCTCTCCAGCCTTCAGGGTAAAGCCAGGCTGGAGAGAGATGAAGGACAATAGCCTCACCTGCTCTGGGTGACCGAGTCATTGGTGTGATGGGATACATGCACAGACATAGTAACCAGTGTGTAGCATGGCAGGACTATCCTTGCTGGCAGGACTGAGCTGGTAAGAGGAGCACAATTCCTTTTCCAGCACTCTGGAGAGGCCCGTACTCAAGGGCTTGCCATGATGGGGGAGGAGGGCTTCAATTTCTCAAAGACCTCTCCAGCTCTACAGACTGGCCACTTAAAGGGGCATCAGGGACTCTCCAACCCAGCTAGCGTGCAGGACAGGTGGGACAGAATGAGGCTGCCAAGATGGAGATTTCCCAGGCTAGGAAAGTAGAGACGCCCACACTGTTGATTTTGGGAACCCCAAAGGCAGGCTGTCCTTCTTGGAATAGCTCACTGTGGCAAAGGTCCCGAGATATCAGCTGGGATCCAGGCTGTGCCATGGGTGAACCATGTAGGGCATCTGTGTACTCGTCTAGTGCAGGGAACGGATAAGATCTGCTACAAGCTCTGGTAAACTACGGATCCCTTCTAGACTCTGTCAGCCTCTCCGCCAGGAGAGCCAAGCACAGGACTAGCAGAAGGGTCAAGGCACTCTGAGGTTCCCTTCCCCCCAGTTTACTGCTTCTGATGTCTCCCCAGAGGCTGGCCCTCCTCCAAGGGAGCTGGAAAGAGAAGAGAATGGATGTCTGTTGAGGAAAGAAACAGATGAATGAATGTGCAAGCTCCAAGCCCAAGCTGTGGCTTCCCCTCCTTAACAGCTTGTGGCCTTGAGAGCTAATGACTTCCTAGACTTCAGAGAAGACGAGGAGGTAGGGCCTGTTGAGTTTATCAGCCAACAGCTCTGGGTGACTGTGGCATCATGAGAAGAATGTTGCAGAAGTACCCCCCTCTCCCCATTCTGTAGGGAACACAGGCAGCTTCTGAAGAGACAGATACTGAACAGGGTGCAGGGACACAGATGAACAAAAAGACACTGTTCGGCTTTGGAAGGATGAGCACAGGGCTTCCTTTCTGTTTTGCAGTCAGGCATCTTGCCTATTCTCCCAGTGCTGGGGAGTCAGTGTGTTCCTGCTCTGAGTATCGATGGGAGTGGGAGGGGCTTAGGAATTTGCTTAGCTGAGACCATTAGACACCCCACCCACTACCACCCCAGGATCATGGAGGACCTGTGCCCCTGGAAAGTCCCTTCAGGCAATAGCCAGTATGCAGGTGGAAAGTGGGAAGGCCAATGTAGGGGAGCCAGGCCCCTTTTCCCGGCTCCCACCACAGTGACACTTGGCTTGTCTGCAAGCATGGCCAGCTTCCGCCATAGGACTGTAACCTGCCCCTGCTGGAGACAGCTTTGAAGACTCTAGAGCAACCCCAAAGGTCAAGGTTGAGATTGGAGGAAGCACCGATGAGACAGAGTCACAAGAGTTGAGGTCCTCACAGACCTTCCACGGCCATTGGGTCAGGGACATTCTGCTCTGAGGAAGCAACTCTTCCTGAAAGCACACACACACACACACACACCCCGCATCCAGCTCTGTGCTCTGGAAAAGATGGGACACACAGCAGATTGTGGGAGTAGGGTGGGGCAAGCTCTCCACTTTGGCAAACATCCCAAAGAATCGACATGCACCCTCTGATCTCCAGAGTTAAACTCAGCCCCTCCTGCTGTATCAGAAGACACAGCTCTTGGGGCCTGGCAGAAGAGTCATGATGTTCTCCAGCTCCCAGATTTCCCTCACCTTGCACCCCACTGTAGAGTTTAGATCCCAGATCACCAGCAGTAGGAACCCCAACACCTAGGCATGTCCCACTGTCCCCACAAAGTGATTTCCTGATGTTTTCTTTGTAGGCACACTATCCCACTGGCAGGCTTTCAGAAACCAGCCTTTCCTAGCCAGCAGCCACCAGCAAGAGCTGCTGCCCTGAGCTCTGCTCCCTGCCTGTGCTCCAGGTAAGGGGAGGTTCAGGTACACAGATACCATAGGAGGTAGAGACACCAAAGCAAAGGCTTCCTTCTCAAACATCACACGGAAGGAAGTGGGGCCAGCAGATCCTCGGGTCCAGCAGGAGCTGACTCCCTCCACCTCCCCACAGGACAATCAGAAATACCAAGTGCCCAGTGACGAAGACAAAACCAGTTCAGTATCCACTCTGTAGAGCAACCACAGAACCCGCACGCAGTGGTTACCCAGTAATACCCAGGAATTGGAATGGTTATTAAAAAAAAATCAGTTAAAAATAAAAGAGGTGGTACTGTTAACCTGGTCAAAAGTCCACCGCTCAGGAGGTCCATGGGCCCTCGGGAGGACCCTACTATTGTTGTTTTGCTAAATGGACATATTGTCAAACTACCTTCTAAATATTTATAACTATATCCATAGATTAGCGTTACTGTCGACCTTGACCAAGGAAGCGGCTCTCTGCAATTGCCAGCAACTAATACAGAGATGCATGACTGGTCCAAGTGATGAGCGTGTCTGTTGTTGAATGCTTAGCACTAAATGGGACATCCATATGGACACCCTCCAGGCTCAGGGAACACTGTGGAAAGGTGGATAGGCAGAATGCAAGGGCCAAAGATGTAGAGGAGTGATGTGAAACACTGTCTTCCGGACATGGCTCGGCGGCTGCACTCACGAACGCGTCACAGAAGTGGTTGCCTTCCTGCACAAGGTCAAGCCAACCAGGCCAGCCGGCATCCCGGCAGGCAGCACTAATTGGACTCAGTGGGTTACAGAGTTAAAAATGGGTGACGACATGCAGGTGAGAGGGGGCATGGACGGTGCGGGTGGTAGGAGGGGGAAACTATGGTGGATATGATCGAGATACGTTGTATACATGTGTGAAATTGTCAAGGTATAAATTAAAGGGGTTCTTTAAAAAAGAGTAGAGAGGAAGACAGAGGAGAAAAACAGGAGGCTCATAATGACTGAAAACACAGTTACAAGCACGGCATAAATCAGGCCGACACAATCAATAATCACTTTAAATGTGAAAGGGGGACAGTGAAAAGAAGCCAGTCTGAGGCTTCTCCCCCTTTCTCAAGATCAGCATCCTTCCTGGCAGGCAGAGAAGCCGCTCTGTGCCCAGTTCTCACACAGAGGGTCCCTCTGTAGATTTCTCCGGATTCCCATTTGCAGGTCCTGCCTGACCCTCTCCACGAAATAAGCCGGTTCCATGAAGGACCTAACCACAGTTCCTTCTGCAAGATCAGACCCTCTCTCCACAGCCAGAGCTGTGAAGGTGAACAGCCTTCTATCCTGCCCTTCAGGGGGCCCTATCATTTGCACCCAGGAGGATAGAGCGGCCTGTGGCTACTGGCAGGGAACCAGAGCAGGAGCCTGGCCAGGCAGCTCCAACGTGAGGGTGATCAATAAATCCACTTTCAGTTGTTTCTTCCAGTTCTGTGCAGCCTCATGAATCACAGGAGTCTGCATGACCCCGGGTGACAGAATCTTGGTTATGAGGTGTGGGGGGGAGGGGCTTATTAGATCAAAGCCTTGCTTTTCCATCCACCATTCAGGAAAACTTCGAAGTGCCTTGCTCAGAGCTGGAAAAAGAAAATGCTGAGAGCCAGCAGTAAGAGGCCTTGGGGGACCCACCAAGCAAGATTTAGGCAGCTTCAGGAGGGGGTGGTATTCAGAGCAACAGCAGAAGGCACAAGTGGGGGGCTTCCCTTCCCAGCAAGCGGCCATTCAAAAGACCCCAGCTCCAAGCTCCACAGAAGATTGGCTCCTTCTCCATACTCTCCCAGCCTCACCTGCCTGACTTCTGTAGCTGGTTCCCAGGCCACAGGATTCTGTGTCAGTGTTTAACAGAGACAGAGGGCCTGGGGCTCTTCACACCTGCTGTATCAGCATCTCAGCGGATGACATCACTTCTCAGAACCTTAGTCGTTTAATCTGCAAAGTGGAACTGCTATTGTCTCCCAGGGGCTGTGTTTGCCACTGGCACTGAAGTACACAGGCAGCCTCTCTGCTTTTCTCAGAGCTGCACTAGGAGGTAGGGACCCATCTCTGTAGAAGAGCCCAAGTGCTTGTCCAAGGTCCTACACCTACTGACTGGAACTGGAACTGCAGCTCAAGTCAGGCACCAAAGCTTGGATTTGTTTTTGTTTTTGCTTTTTTTTGGGGGGGAGGGTGGAGTCGGGGGGGGGTGATTCTAAATCATATTTATTTTCATCAACAATAATAATTGTATACGTTTTGGGGGTACACAGTAATGCTTCATTATACGAATCCCTTCTGCAGTGAGCGAATCTCTGTACTGTGTGTGATTCTGTTTCACTGACATTCCCAAGAGGCCGTGAGGAATATGAGGGCAAGCCTATGCTCTTACAGTCTCCAGGGTCCAGGTCGTCTGAGCTTTCCAAGCTGGACGGTGGATATGAATCACCTGGGGCCCTTTTAAAATCAGATTATGAGTCAGCAAGCCTGGGGTGCGGCCAGTTGGGTCCTGCATTTCCAACATGCTCCCCGGAAATGCCGAGACCGCTGGTCCCTGACCTAACTTCGCTTAGCAAGGCCCAATGGCATCCAGCCCAATATCTGACACAGAAGTAGCTCTCCCCACCCTGGTCTGGGAAAGAGGTGAGGGAGGAAGCTCCAGGAAAAGAAAGGTGCTGTATTGGATCATGCAGGAAATAGGTACTCAGCACAGCGGTGCAGGATGTGGGGAGCCAGGTGTGGCGATGCACGCCTACACTCCGACACTGGGAGGAAGGATCAGGAGGAGTTTAAGGTCATCCTCTGCTACTTAACATGTTTGAGGCCAGCCTTGCCTACATGAGGTCTTGGGTTTTGTTTTTTGTTTTTTGTTGTTGTTTGTTTTTTTTTAATCCACTGTGGGGGCTGCTTCTCCCAATGGAAAAACACAGGCCTGAAAGGACTGGGAACCAGACAGCAGAAGAGAGGGGCAGGTGTTACCTCTCTACCACGGAGCATGGATGTCGTGTCAGTTTGCAAGGCGATGGAACAGTTCTGTTACTACCTTCCCCCGCCTCCACTAGAGACTGAATTTGGGGTTTTACAAGCTAGGCAAGGACCCCATCACTGAGCTATACCCTCAAGTTCTTTTAATTTGGGGGCAGGATCTTACTAAGTTATTCAAGCTAGCTTTGAGCTTCCTCTGTAGCTCAGGCAGGCTTTGAATTTGCAATCCACCTGCCTCAGGCTCCTAAGTATCTAGGGTTACAGGAGTGCTGCCATCTTACATACAGGCAGAATAACTGAGGTCCAGGAAGATGCGAAAGGCCCAAGATTTAGCTGGTTCTCACCTGAGCTGCAATTAAGCTCTACTTTTCCTCGGGGGACTAATGGAAAGAGGGTGTCCCTGGTCCTCACAGCATCAGGCCCAGGACCCAGGCAGATTCTGCTGAGCTCCTCCTCTCACTTTAACCTCTACCCCCAGGGCCTCAAGGGATTGCTTCTTCTGCATAGTGCTAGAACACCTCCTGCTTTATCATTCCTGCACTTGTGACTGAAGTAGTCATGCAAATTCAGTCCATTCAGGTTCTGGGGCTGGAGAGAAAGCACTCAGGGCTTAAGGAGAACCAGGCAGCTGATCAGGCCATTCTGTGCCCACCCATGCCCATCAGCAGTCTCCCACATCAGAAATTTTTAACTTTCCCAGCTAGGCTGATTCTTCTCGTTATCTGCCTGATGCTGTATTCTCTCTCTCTCTCCTCAGCCTAGAAGCCCTCAAGGACAGGGCTATGGTTCCCCTGGAGTCTGCAAACCCCTGAGGATAATGGCCCATCAAGAATCTGATCAAATCTTAGTTTTGCTACTTGCAAGATGGTTAACAATTTTCAAGTTCTCCATTGCTCTATTTGTAAAGAGATGATGATATTGGCTTCAAAGGACTGAGTAGAATCAATCATGCTAGCAAACAAATCACAGAGCTGACCCTGACGTTAAAGAAAAAAATCAACACATAAGTGCTCCTCCCCACTAGATCTCAGGTCTTCCTTCCTGTACCGGGCAGATCCAGGACTCCTCAGTGGCTTGAAGCAGCAATCTGTTTGAAGGGAACAGGTGCTTAAAGGGAGGTAGGTGCCTGCTGATGTTTCAGGGGTAAGGGCCCTGGCCCTGTCCTCCGAACAGTGGCAGAACAATCCTCATCTGTGCACGGGGCTTGCTGTGCCTCCTGGCCCTGCCACAGCCACGTCCCCAAGACCAGCTTGTCAATTTCACATGTTGGCATGCTTGGGAAGGAACTCCTTCAGCCACACCGGCCACTCCAACCACAAGACATACTCGTGCACATGCGTGTGAGCACGTGTGCACGGGCACATGCACACACATACTTGCATACTCCACCCACCCAGCCTCCTGTCTGCCACCAAACGGCAGGAAGTATGATGGTGTCGGATCACACAGCTGTTCTCATGCACGTTCCTCCCACCATTCCATAAAGTTTATATCATTTCCAGTTGATAGGTATGGAAACTGAGGCTGTGGTGGGCCAGGAGAGCAGCTTTGGCCCCTGCACCCCCAGGACTGGTCCTTGCAGCAGTCCTGAAGAGGCAGAAAGGATTCAGGCTCAGTGAGTCCCATTTGCTTCAGAGGATGCAGATCCAAAGGAGTGTGGTCCATGATGGCAGATAGCAACCTAGGCCCAGAGTTCACATCTCCTGGTAGCCAGACTACAGGTATATACCAGGCATATTGGGGAAATTACCTTTTCCTAGTCCTTCCCCAGTTAATAGGGGATCCCCACCCTTAACTGTCACTGGTGTTTCCCTTGAACATTCTTTTGTGTTATGAGTGTGGATTGGGGTCAGACCCCATTGCTATACCGGAGTCCACCCCCTTCCCCGAATGCGTGGACTCAAACTTACACCCTGTACAGAGATCTAGAGCTCTGGGGTCCTTCAGGGATTATGGCTCAGTGCCAGCTTGCTCATGCAACCTCCGAGGCCTTCCACCCAAGGGAGCATCCAGCTCCTACAGTTCGCTCTTAGTCAGTGGAGTTAGTGGGAGGCCCAGCCTGCATGCTGGCTGAGATAGAGCCAGGGCCTGGAGCTGTCCACAGCTCCAGCTGGTAGCAGACAGCACGGCACAGCATCCCAGAGGAAAGGGGCTTTCTCCTAGCAACAGCTCCTCTGCCAAGCACTTCCCAACCACCCCTCGCCTCAAGTCCAGCCTCTTTTGTCTTGAAAGTCTCTGCCCCCCTCACATGTCCCCAGCCCTGCAGCCAGGCATCTTCTATTCCCTCAGTGCCAGACCAGCAAGCCATGCGGGCCAGCGATCAGCCAGAGATCAGCCAGGGGAATTGAAGCACCCCCACCAACCCCTTACACACCAGAGACAGCTTACCACTGAACAATAAAGCCTTCTCCCTTCCAGTTCCCAGGCTCTTTACCATAGGGGTTGGAATGATGCCCATTCTGTAAACTTGGGTACTGACACCCGAGAAAAAGGTGACTTACCAGAGGTCACCCACCAATAAGTGTTGAAGTCAAGGCTCAATTCAGGGCTTTTTACTTGTCCATTAAGTCATTCATCCAGCAGCAGCTGTGTCCTTTAGCTTTGTTGAATTGCCGAACCTCAGCTTCCATGTGTGAAAATGGGGATATGTAATACTATCTGGATAAAATACTCTGCCCAAGCAGTTAGACAAGGCATCCCATGTAAGGTGTTTGACCCAAGACCTGGCAATCCCATGTCTCAAGAATTGTTGCCATTTATTTAGTGAGCTGCTGGGTATCAAAAATGGTCAGGCACTAAGCTGTGTACTGTGCATATAGATGAATGGGCCCACACACCACCAATGGCTTGCGGGCCAGTGCATCTCAGAGGGCTGTGTTAAGGGGGAACACAGAGAGCTTGGGAACACAAAGACTGAAGAAGGGAAGCTTCTGGCAATGGAAAGGAGCCATCTGGGCAATGTCCAGAGTTCAAGAATGGATAGGAAGGAACCAGAGAGATGGCGCAGTGGATACAGATGCTGGCCACCAAGCCTGATGACCTGAGTTCAATCCTAGAACTCACACGGTGGAAGGAGAGAACCATACATTCTCTCCTCTGATCTCCACAGGCACACCATAGCATGCCCCATCCCACCCCCCCAAACATGTAAAATCAAAAAGAAAGTTTAATGCATGGGTGGGTGTGAGATGTTCACACATGCATATGTATAAGTTATGGGTGATCTTGAGGTCAAACCCCCTTCTTTTATTCCCTCAACTCCAACTTCCCTGGATAAGACGTGATCAGCTAATGCGAATCGTTCTACAATAAGCATAGATATGCAAATATCTCTGTGCTACTTGACTGGAGTCTTATGGGTAAATGACCCAGGAGTGGTCAAGCTGGGTCATATTGTAGTTCTATTTTTAGTTTTTAAAGGAAACTCCATACTGATTTCCACAGTGGCTGGTCTAGTTTGTATTCCCAGGAGCAGAGGAGAAGGGTTCCCATTTGCTGCTATTTGTTTTCCTCTAATCAGTGCCAAGTAGGCTGGGATGAGACGAGGCCTCAGTGTAGCTTCAATGTGTACTTCTTTGATGGCCAGTGATTTTCCAACAGTTTCTTTCCTACTGTTTATAATGGCTAAGTCATGGAGCCAATGAGGGCATTAACGAAGGATGGACAAAGAAGATGTGAGACACATGTGTGTGCCAGCATGTATGCACACACACACACACACACAGAAAGAGAGAGACATGAAAAAAAATTTTGCAGCCATAAAGAAGAATGAAATTATACCATTTTCAGGAAAATGGTACAACTGGAAATAATCATATTAAGTGAACTAAGTCAGTCTCAGAAAAACAAACCACATGTTTTCTCTCATTAATGGGTCTTAGATTATATAGACATGAAATCATACACACACACACACACAGAGATGACATGAAAGTAGCAACAAAATGTATAGAAGAATAAAGGGAACTAACGGGCGAGGGGGAGGGAAGACAGGGATAGTGTGGTAGTGGGGAATGGGGGAAGATGCTCAGAGTACATTTATGCTTGCATGAAGATGGCCTTATATAATCCAGCTTAATAAATAATTTCTTAAAAGTTATACCAATGTAAGGCACAGTAAACAATACAAAGTGAGGGGCTAGAAAGAGGGCTCGGCAGTCTAGAGCACTTTTTGCTCTTGCCGAGGACCCAGTTTCTAGTCTTGGCATCCACAGCCTTCTGTAGCTCTAGTTCCAGGAGATCCAAGGCTCTCTTCTAGCCTCTGTGGGTACCAGGTGCATGCATGGTATACATATGCACATGCAGGAAACACTCATATACATTAAAATAAAAATAAAATAAATCTTCAAAAAAGGAAATGAAAAATGACTGGCTGGAGGGTAAGGAAAGTCAGCGTGGGGCACAGGCAAGAGAGCCTGGGAGTGCCTGGCTTTGCATTGGTGTGGCCCGAGCCACTCAGGCCTCCTGGCAGCGTGCCAGCTGGCACTTGTCAGTATCTTCACTAGACCACTGGTCTGAGCCCTTGAGGACTGGTTATGTCAGAACACACTAGATGACTTGATAAGCAAATGATGTCCCCAGCATAGGGAGAAACATGGAAAGTAGGTTGGCTCAAATGAAATGCCTTGGCTGAACTCCCGCTTGGACCCTGGAGAAAACGGGACTGAAGTGCAGAGTGAGCAAGTGGACTTAAGTGAAAGATCTGGATGCTTAGATATCACTCTGATTTATAGAACTAAACATTGGTAACCTACACACACGCACCAGGATAGCGGGAGAAGGTAATGAAGGGGATTCATGCCTTCACACTCCTCAATGCCAGACAGCCATCAGTCCTTGGGGCTCACACAGCTGCTCTGTAAGCCAGAGTCTGCACGATGTCACCAGGGAGCTCTCTGTTGCAGCCCATCGTGGGGGTGGCTGTTTGTGTGTTATACTGAGGGCAGAGCACCTCTGGCAGGTGCCTGCTGAACATGGTTAGTCCCCAGACACAGCAAATGCTTTCTGGCCCAGACACAATTCACAGAGCTGCCAAGCCCCAGGAGAACCCTAACTTCAGCTCCCTCAGAGGCTAGCTCCCCACAGGAGGACAAAACCCTGGGAAGGATGGGGCTGGAAGAACTGCTCACATTCTAGAAGCAGAAGGTGTTATTACACTTGGCTTCATGCTCAGGTGGGATTGAGCTGAGAGCCCAGGGACCAAAGTTCTCATCCTCCTGTTTACAGGGGGAGCCTAGGGATCTCCTTCCTTCTCTGAACACTGGTTCTGCACTCTTAGGAGCATTTTCCTTAGGTAACCTCTGCCCTGTTCAGGTGAGTATGGACTGTCTGTCTGTCCAGCTTCCTCCTGCCTTGGCTGCTCACTCTCCAATAAACTCCTCTCCTGGCCTCTGGCAGATGAGCCTTCTCTCACTCTCCCGTACATACGCCACAGACAAGAACTAAATCACCTACTAAGTGCCAGCCAGGTATATTCCAGGTGCTGGCCATCATGAGCAGGACAATGGGATGACCCACACGTTCCCCTCTAGTGCAGGCAGCTCTTCCTGAAACTCACCCAAGCCCAAGGTGGGTCATAGTAGTGACATCAAGTGTTCAATAAGAAACAAACTCTGGCCTGCATGGTGGTGTGCAAATATAACCCCAGCACATGGGAGGCTGAGGCAGGAGGATTAAGAGTTAGTGAAACCTTAAATGAAGCTAAATGAGGCCTTGTCTCAAAATAGCGAAGAAAAGGAAGGAAGAGGAAGGAAAGAAGACAAACTCTGCAGTATTAACAAGAGTAGCAGCTCCTGTTGCTGAGTGCTTACTACGGCACAAGCCCCTTAACAGGCATCATCTCTGCACCTCCCAGCAGCCTCAGGAAGAAAGCATCAGGAGCCTGTTTTACAGAAGAGGAAATGGAAAGCAGCATTAACCACCTTAGCCATCTGAGTGTATGAAGCTGGTTTTTCACACAGGTCTATCTCCTCAAGGAGACTGCTCTCTAGCCTACATTGCCTCTGTAAAGTGCATCTCTGTAAAGCAGTGGGAGGAAGATGCCTCTGAAAGAAGCATTGAAAACATGTCTGTAATCTCAGCTGTTGGGAAGTCGGGACAGGAGGATTGGCCATTCAAGGTCACTGTTAGTTACACAGTGAGTTTCCATTCAGCCTGGGATACATGAGACCCAGACTCTTAAAGGTGGGAGGAGGGGGGAGGAGGGAGGGGAGGACTGTCTTGGACTTTCCCTCTCCTATGTCCAGGGTCCCAGGAGATGGCTGGTGATCTGTGTCCCCCTGCCTGCCTAGGGGAGGGTTGTACATCAGAGCCCTAGGCTCCTAGGGGATAGAATGGAGAAAGGGGGCTGAGAAGCAGCTCCTACCCTGCTTAGTCCCTACCCTGCTCCCCAAGGGTGGAAAGCTGAGGATGGGAAAACAGTGTCTTTGAGAGTAGGCAGTACCCACACTAATCCTGCCAGCCACAGCAGGCCAGGGGACTGGGGTGCAGGAGCCGCTGTGCCAGTCCTAGGACTCCAGCATGCTGTCTTTTCTGCCACTAGTGCAGGACTTTCTGCTGCCTCACTGACCATATTCTGCTACATTAGCTGCCACGCAGCCACTTAGTGCCCCACAGCAGCTGAGAGAGGGCTGTGGTTGTTAAGGCAACGGCCATTGTGCAAAGGGTTAATACAACCCTAAACATGGGGTACATGCCACCAACACAGGAAAGAAAGGAATCTCTGGAGATACAATGTCCAGGGCAGGATCCTCCAGGATGGGGACACATTTGGGGCAAGAAGTAGTATCCCAGAAGCCACTGTGCCCATTCTAAGTGGCGCCCATCGAAGGGCAGAACCCCCCTACTCTGAAATCCCATGGATACGCCTTGGGAGGTCCAAAGCCGTGTGTCCTTATTGCTGAGGTCTCAACTTGAGGAAGCCAATGGTCTCCTGAGAAGTGAGGTGGAAGAGGGCAGAGGAAGCATCTAGAGGTGCCCAGGAAGCTAGTTTGGGGGGAGGAGGACCCTATCCCTAAGGCAGGAGGGGGGAAGCAAATGGGGAAAGCACTGGGGAATCCCCTCTCAGTTTTCTGCTCAACCCCAGCAGCAGCACTGCCTCACTGTAGGGGCTGGGCACAATAGCCACAGAGCAAAGGCTGGTATCTGATTCCTTTGAACGTCTTCCAGTTGATTCTAACCCTGCCGTGCCTGCTGCCGTCCAGTTCCATCCTACTCTGTGGCCTCCTCTGCTCTACCTGAGGCCTGTCGTAATCAGTCTCCTAGTTCCCAGTCACAGCCTGATCAGTCCTCCACACACATCGGGCAGGCTGACCTTTTTATGTGAGTACGTCACGGCCCGGATTGAGGTTTTTTACATGCCAAACTATTTGTGTCCATAAAACAAACCATTTCAGTGATGATGTATGACTCTTTTCTTATCATTGGATTAGATTTGCTAATATTCTGCGAAGGGCTTTTTGCCCTTTATAAATGTAATTTGAATTACGCCATTCCCTGTTTAAATTCCCTGTTTAAGCCTCAGAGGCTTCATAAAGCACTTAGAATAAACTCCAAGCTCACTGACCATGAACCAACTCCTGACCATAAGATGCCCATCTTATCATGAATCTGGTACTTTGAGCTGCTGAAGGAATGAACTCTGTCTCCTCCTTGCCTGTGCTCACGTAGATGAACATGGTTTGTGCTAAACTCATAACCACAAAGCTGAGAAAACTTCAAACTTATCCCTGTGAGCTTCAGCTGGGTCCTTCATGCTGCCTCCAGAGAGGAAAGACTCTTAGATTTTAGTCATCGCCCATTTCCTAGAGGATTAAGTGTTTCACGCTTGCTCCTCCCTCTGACACCTCCTTCGGCCTCCCTACTCTTGACTGAGTTCCTTGCTTCCCATTTCATGAGAAGAGGGCCGCAATCAGCCAGCATCCGTGCCTGGGCTGCAGGAGCCACACAAGGACCTCCAGCAGCCCGTCCACAGCCACCTCTTCAAATACTGCCCTAGCTCCGCCCTGTCCTGCTATACGAGGACATGGCTACAGGAACCTCCCCTCTGCTCCACCCTTAGCGGACCACTCACCACCCTTAGTAGCGAGCAGACTACTCACTTCTGGGCCATTTCAGCCAGGACACAGACATGTTCTCCAGAACCAACACGAAGCCCTGTTCCTGCTTCGGACTGTTGCTGCCTCCATGACTTTGCTTTCTTTGTAACAAAATTCCTCAGATAGCAATCTGTGCCAGCAGCCTTCAACTCCACTCCTCTTCTCTGTGGAGCCTTCTGTAATCAGGCTGGCTCTCTATCCACCCTTCCACTGGCATTGCCCTTGTCTGGCTCACCCATGCCCAGCAGCCAGGACCAGTGGTGACTCTCAGGCCTCCTCTCACGTCACTCAGCATTGGGACCAGCTGGTCTTCTGCTTCTCACTGATACACTTTGTACTACACCTGGCTTCCGTACCACCCCCCCATACAGACACACTTTGGGTTCGGTGTTTTCTTTTTCTATCTAGGTTTCCCTTTGGTCTCCTTATTGGTGTGTTCTCTTTCCCCCAACTTCTTCATGCTCAGACATGCCACATACCACCTGCTTGAGTCTGAACTCACCTGAGGTTCAGTCCATCTTAGACGATGCTAACTCCATCCTCCCGGTTAGGATGAAAAGTAGTTTGTGTTGACTGCTCCTCAAATTAAACCTACAGCTAAATTCACAAACACGAGGCTTAAATGATGTGGAGTGCTAAAACGTAAAGTGTGCTGTAGAAACAAACCACAGTGAGTGAGATTGGGTGGCCAGGCTGGGGCCGGAGAGGAGAGGTTGTAAGGTAGACAAGATGGCTTCCTTGAGAAGGTATCTCTGAGCAGAGCTCTAGAGGCCAGGGCACATGTCACACAGACATCAGGAAGACAAACCATGCCAGGGCAACAAGCAGAGCCAAGGCCCTTGAAGAGTTTAGGCACCGCAGGGAGGCCTGGGCATTGGGATGCGGCGATAAAATGGAGAGTAGGGGAGACATGCACATGGAGTCACCAAATCCGTGTGCAGACCTACTGGCTCTTTCTTACTCTATCCAGAACCTCAACAGATCATGGTACGTTGGTAAAGTGGAATTCTAACAGGGGACAAGAGGGGAACCTTGCTCCTTGCTCTACGATTTCACCCAGAAACAGAGATGAAGCTCAGCCATCATTCTGGGCTTCAGAAGCCAGACAGGAAAGGGTGCATACTGCTTGCTTCTGTTTATAAAACTTAGGATCGAGCAAAATAAGTCTAAGGGACAAAAGTCAGAAGAGGAGTTATTTTGGGGAGGGTACTGAATGGGAGAGGCACAGGGAGCCTTCTAGGGTGCTGAGAATGTTCTAAATTTTGATCTGAGTGGTGACTACTTAAGAATTTACATATAGGTAGGCAGTGGTAGTGCACGCTTTTAATACCAGGACTTGGGAGGCAGAGGCAGGAGGATCTCTGAGTTCTAGGCCAGCCTGGTCTACAGAGTGAGTTCCAAGATAGCCAGGGCTACACAGAGAAACCCTGTGTCCAAAAAAAAGTACATATAACAAAACTCAACTGAGCTTCATATTTACAATGCATGCACTTACTGAAATTCCTACTTCAATAAATCTAAGAATGCACATTCGGAATCCAGCCACGTGTAATCACTCCCTCTGCCACTGTTCAGTAGCCCGGCCTCCTCTGTCTCTCACACCTGAGCCAGCGTGATAGCTCATGACCAGTCTCTCGTTCGCACCCCCGGCCCTAACGCACATGTTCAGCACAGAAGCCTAGAGACCAGATGATGTCCCTCCTCTGCTCAGAGTTCTGAAATGGCTCCCATCTCCTTCAGAATAAAAGTCTCCCAGAGATGTGCAAGCCATGCGTCCACCTGCACCCCTTGCCTCCCCCACTCTCCATTTCATCACCGCATCCCAATGCCCAGGCCTCCCTGCGGTGCCTAAACTCTTCAAGAGCGTCCCTACTCCAGGGCCTCGGCTCTGCTTGTTGCCCTGGCATGGTTTGTCTTCCGATATCTGTGTGGCATGTCCCCTCGCCTCCAGAGCTCTGCTCAGAGATACCTTCTCAAGGAAGCCATCTTGCCTACCTTGCAACCTCTCCTCTCCGGCCCCAGCCTGGCCACCCAATCTCGCTCACTGTGGTTTGTTTCTACAGCACACTTTACCTTTTAACACTCCACATCATTTAAACCTTGTGTTTGTGATTTGACCTCTGTCCCCCAGTCCATAAGAAAGGAGGCTCCACAATGACCTGTTTTGTTAATGACTGTATCCCAAGTACCCCTAGCACCACCGGTGTATATGTGACACTCGACGGGCATTTGTTGAATGAAGAAATGAATGAACAACTAAACGGATGAGTGAGTGACTGGATCTATCTGCATCAGGGTAACGGATAGAGACAAATGAGAATGACCAGTCACCCTTCTCTCTCAAAAGACAAACAAGTTCTGAGAGCAAGCAGTAGGAAGACAGTCACAAAGACTATCTTCCCACAAGACCTGGGCTGAAGAGAGCAGCCATGGAGTAGGGACCAGCTGCCAGCTCAAGCCCTGACACTTGTTGGGCAGCAGTCGCCGGCCACCCCTGCTCCCAGCATAGGTCTGGAATCTCTCCATAGCAAGCTCAGTCTGTAGAAAGCTACAGTCTCAACAGTGGCTGAGAGTTCCCCGGCAGAGAGGACCAGGCTGCACGTCTCTCTGTGCCTGAAGCCCTACCTCTGTGTGTGATCCTGTTAGACAAAGACTGCCAGGCAAGAGAGGGTACCCCAATCTATTCTCTGGGGTCAAAGA